>OW569304.1:15628953-15652902 GCA_937612035.1 Aricia artaxerxes
CCGTGCTCGGGCCAAGCGAGCCGGCTATACATCGTACCCCGATATCAGCACAGATGCTGCAATATGTCGCTGGACGACGTGGGACTGCCCGCACCTACCGGACGGACAACGCCTATCAAAAGGCGAAAACTGGTTGAAGACGAAGCAGGGCCGTCTACTAGTAAGGAGACGGCACCTGAACCAAAGCGAGGACGTGGCCGGCCACCAACAACCGGCCAGTACGTCGGCTACGCGAAAGCGCAGGCCGAGTACAACCAGAAGAAGGAGGAGGCCCTCCGGCTGCAGGCCGAGGAAGAGGTCGCCGAAACAGCGCAAAGGGCTAGGAGGACGTGGAAGAACGCCAGCTCCGCTCTCGCCGCGCTCCCCGCTTCATCTCCCGCGCGAGAAGAGGCGTTGGAGAGGACGGGCGCTGACATGGCCAAAACAGTGAAGGAGGCGTTGGAGACCATTGAGATGATCGCCAAGAAATCCGCTAACCTTAAGGGCACTTTTCAAAAGTACCTTAAGGAGTCGGTGTCGACCATCGCAATGGTGTTCGACGAGATGAGGAGTCGCTCCTCATCAGAGGAGATACAGAGGCTCGAGGCCCAGAATGCGCGTCTCGAAAAGCAAGTGGCGGGCCTACGCCAGGAGCTGGACGAGATGCGCAAACAAACCTCGCAATCTGCCGGAGGAGACATGCGCGAGCTATTGGCCGAGGTCTCCCGCGCGAACACGGTGACCTTCGGCAATATGCTGAACGCCAGGCTGGCCGGGCTGGAGGACCGACTCTTGCCGGAGCCGAGACGAAGGCCCTCGCTGGCGTCGGACAGGACTTGGGGTGAAACCCAGAACGCCGTCGCGAGCGCTGTGGCGCCGACCGAAGAAGAGTTGCCGGGACCCTCTCTCCCAAAGGCAAAAGGGAAACCGGCCAAGGCGAAGAAGACTCAGCCGCCTGTCGGTGCAGCGGCCCCGCAAGAGGCACCTGCCACATCGACGGCGCCTAAGGGCAAAAAGGCCCGCAAAAAGAAGAAGCGGCCTTCAATGGCCGCTCAGGAGGCGGCACAGGGGGGAGCGACCATCGGCTCCCCTAATACAGAGACCCCTTGGACCAAGGTGGGTCCAAAGGGTAAGAGGAAGAAGGGGGCGGCTACACCATCTACAGCCGCCCCGAAGAAGAAGGGAAAGTCAAGGCTTCGCGTCCCCGCCACCGCGGCCGTCGCTCTCACCATTGAAGAGTCGGCCGTGAAGGCGGGCTTGACGTACGCCAAGGCACTTGAGACGGCCCGGCGGGCGGTGAACATCGCGGAGTTCGATATTCCGCAAGTCCGCTTCCGCCGGGCCCGAACTGGAGGGCGCCTCCTCACTATCGCCGGTGAGGGCGCAGAGAAGAAGGCGGACGCCTTTGCCGCGAGGCTCAGGACCGTCCTGCCTCTAGAGGTGAAAGTCGGGCGGCCAGCTGCATGCGCTGAAGTGCGCATCGCCGGCCTTGACGACTCAGTGACGGCCGCCGAAATAAAGGAAGCGGTCGCACTCGAAGGAGAGTGCCTGGCCGGCGATGTTCGGGTGGGGCCAATGAGAGAGGGGCCACGGGGGGACGGGTCGTGTTGGATCCGCCTCCCAGTCGCGGCCGCCAAGAAGCTCTCAAGCTCTGGGCGGTTGCGGGTTGGCTGGGTGTCGGCGGGAGTGACGCTGTTGGCCGCGAGGCCGACGCGCTGCTTCCGCTGCCAGGACACCGGCCACGTGGCTGCCAAGTGCCAGTGCCCGGTGGACCGTAGTGGGACTTGTTTCCGCTGCGGGAAACCGGGGCACAAGGCGGCGGAGTGCGGGGCTGCGGAACCTAACTGCGCCCTGTGCGAGGCCGCTGGCAGGGCAGAAAGAGGGCACGTGCTGGGCGGCAGAGGATGTCCATCTGCCGCGAAAAAGCCGGCCCCCCGAGAAGAGAAGGCCCCGTCCAGGAAGGCTCGGCAAAAGCCGAAGCCCAAGGGCGCGCGGGCTCCGCCCGTCTCTGCCGATATGGAGACGGAGGCCTAGACCCGCGGGCGGTGATCGGGGGATTCCCGCCCGCATAAAGGGTCCCGAGAAGACAGCCCCCCTATAGCCCGGGGGGCTCTCGGTGAGGTCAGCGGCTCAAGCCGCTCGAAGAAGGTGCCGGTTGCGGCAGCGCGCTGGGAGGGGCGGAGTTGCAGTCGCTCCGCGGTTCCCGTCCCTCCCGCACTAGGCGCATGACGAAGGGCTGGGGGGGTTTTAGTGGGTAGACCTCTTGTAGGGAGTCCCACATACCCCCGCCCCTTCCCCCGAGGGGGCGGGGGATACGCAAAGTATTTCCCCTCCTTAAAAAAAAAAAAAAAAAAAAAAAAAAAAAAAAAAAAGGTTAGGTTAGGTTAGGTTAGGTTAGGTTAGGTTAGGTTAGGTTAGGTTAGGTTAGGTTAGGTTAGGTTAGGTTAGGTTAGGTTAGGTTAGGTTAGGTTAGGTTAGGTTAGGTTAGGTTAGGTTAGGTTAGGTTAGGTTAGGTTAGGTTAGGTTAGGTTAGGTTAGGTTAGGTTAGGTTAGGTTAGGTTAGGTTAGGTTAGGTTAGGTTAGGTTAGGTTAGGTTAGGTTAGGTTAGGTTAGGTTAGGTTAGGTTAGGTTAGGTTAGGTTAGGTTAGGTTAGGTTAGGTTAGGTTAGGTTAGGTTAGGTTAGGTTAGGTTAGGTTAGGTTAGGTTAGGTTAGGTTAGGTTAGGTTAGGTTAGGTTAGGTTAGGTTAGGTTAGGTTAGGTTAGGTTAGGTTAGGTTAGGTTAGGTTAGGTTAGGTTAGGTTAGGTTAGGTTAGGTTAGGTTAGGTTAGGTTAGGTTAGGTTAGGTTAGGTTAGGTTAGGTTAGGTTAGGTTAGGTTAGGTTAGGTTAGGTTAGGTTAGGTTAGGTTAGGTTAGGTTAGGTTAGGTTAGGTTAGGTTAGGTTAGGTTAGGTTAGGTTAGGTTAGGTTAGGTTAGGTTAGGTTAGGTTAGGTTAGGTTAGGTTAGGTTAGGTTCCCCCCGATGGTTGCACGCCTTGTCGTGGCGGTGGGGCTCTAGTAACCGCGGCTTGGACAACCGCGGTGAAGCGAAGAGGCAACCAGGGCCGGCCGGTGTCGCCGCCTGGCCCGAGGAGGGCGCTCCCAGCGGACTGGAGGAGTCCGCTGCGGATGCGCACCGAGGTGGGGCCGCAGAGGAAGAGGCAAGTAGGTATTACGGTGCGCCGCTTGCCCTATCCTCTGCGGCCGAGGACGGATCGCGGGGGGGAGAGGCATTGTGGTAGGTTGCCGCTTTCCCTACCCCCCCTGCGAGCTGGCGGGGCCGTTCCGTTTGAACGGCATTGGTGGGGCCGCAGAGGAAGAGGCAAGTAGGTATTACGGTGCGCCGCTTGCCCTATCCTCTGCGGCCGAGGTGTGGTCGGTGGCAGAGCCACAGACCTGATCTGCCACATGGCCTCCAAGTAGCAGACTCGGGGGGCGTCTGCTACAGCCTTGGTGGGGGCCGAGGAGGAGGGCGCATGTGTTGTGCGCCCATCGTGGTGTCTTCGGGCCGCTGGCGGGGTCGCAGATGTGTGTATCGTTCCTGTGGCCCCGTCAATATGCGGCGTGGCGGAAGATGGGGGGGGGGTTTTAGTGGGTATACCGTGGTCTCATTAGCTACGGGAGTCCCACATAACCACTCGGGTCGCCCCCTGCGCCTGGGTGGTATGCGTAATGCATTTCCCCCTCCGAAAAAAAAAAAAAAAAAAAAAAGGTTAGGTTAGGTTAGGTTAGGTTAGGTTAGGTTAGGTTAGGTTAGGTTAGGTTAGGTTAGGTTAGGTTAGGTTAGGTTAGGTTAGGTTAGGTTAGGTTGGGGGCGATACCGGTCCGTCCACGTCGTGTCCCTGGGCACCTCCCCCGTGCCATCGTGAGCGTTTTCACGGTGACACGGGAGGGGTGGCTGAACGCCGGTATGGGCGAGTGTTTGTGTGTGTGTTTGGCTGCGCCCACAGTGTGACGAAGGGGCCCGCGACCCGGGGTGTCGGAGTTTTGAAGTATGGGTGACCGTAATAAGACAAGTATTCTCCGGGTGGGTCCCGGCTCCTCAGGAGCCGGAGAATCCCATGCGCCGTCTTCGGACGGTGGCCGGCCCTCGTATACGGAGGGGCCACTTATTACGAGGAAGGATGAGGGGGCCGCTAAGGCGGTGAGAAAGGAAGAGGAGGCCGCTAAGGCGGCGAGACAGCGGGCCATCTTGGCTGCGTTAGGAGGAGGAGGGGACAGCGCGAAGAAGCGCGACAGCCCGAAGCCGGCGCCCATTACCGCGCCGGCGGCGGAGCTACTCACAGACGAAGACATCGACTTCAGTCAGCCGCAGCCCAACGGCGTTGAGCGGATGCTGAAGTTGATGCAGAAGAAGAAGTTGAGAGGCGACAAGGATCTGCCGCGTGTTCTTTTGACACGCGACGTGAAAATGCCGCCTCCAAGCCCCGGAAAGGACAATATTGGTAGAGACTCCCCTCGCGGTCGAGTCTCCCAACATGGACGAGACTATCCCGGATGTGACAGCGAGGACTGGCTCTCGGACTCCAGTGAGATGTCTGGCATTTCGCTGGACTCCGAGGGCTTGCCCGCACTCTCGGAGAAGACGCGCCGTAAGAGGCGCTCTGATGACGACGTGACACCGCCCCTCAGCAAAGGGGCCGTGCCAAAAGCCAAAAGAGGACGCGGCCGCCCGCCAACGACTGGGCAATATGTCGGTCTGGCGAAGGCGCAGGCCGACCTGAATAGAGAGAAGGAGGAGGCCCTTCGACTCCGCGCGGAGGAAGAGGTAGCCGAGGTGGCCAGGGCGGCGCGAGAGACGCGCTCTTCGCTCCTCGCGAGCCCCGCCCCCATGGAAGAAGACAGGCCAGAGCAGACCATCCACGCTCTGGCCCAATGTGTTGAGACTTCGCTGGGAACGATCTCCATGGTCGCAGCGAAGTCGAACAACCTGAAGGGGACATTCCAACGTCTTCTGAAGGAGGCGGTCAGTGACATACGCACTACCGTCGCCGCCATGAAGAACCGCGGAGCGACAGAGGAAATACGGGCCCTCGAAGCTCAGAATGCGCGGCTCCAACAGGAAGTGGAGTCCATGCGCAAGGAGCTAGAGGCGCTGCGTCAAAAAGTATTGAAGCCGGCCGAGCAGGACATGCGCCAGCTGTTGTCTGAGGTCTCTCGTTCTAACGTAGAGACCTTCAGCAACATGCTGAACGCTCGGCTGGCCGGACTGGAGAGTCGGCTCCTTCCAGAGCCTCGACTGCGACCTCCGCTCGCGGCGGACAGAGCCCGGAGTGTTACCCCGGCCGCCGTCAAGAGTGTAGAGGTAATACCGGAGCAGACGCCGGGGACCCCGAAGCCAAAAGCCAAGGGGAAGCCGGCCACGAAGAAGACGCGGCAGCCCGTCGCCACAGAGGCCCCGCAAGAGGCCACTGCCGCGCCCGAGGTGCCCAAGGCCAAGAAGGGCCGGAAGAAGAAGCGGCCGTCGATGGCCGCTCTAGAAGCGAAACAAGGGGGAGCGAACACCAGCTCCCCCCGTACTGAAGCCCAATGGTCCACGGTAGGTCCAAAGGGCAAGAAGAAGAAAGGGGCGGCCACAACATCTACAGCCGCCCCGAAGAAGAAGAGAAAGCCAAGGCTTCGCGTCCCCGCCACTGCGGCCGTTGCTCTCACCATAGAAGAGTCGGCCGTGAAGGCGGGGATGACGTACGCCAAGGCGCTTGAGACGGCCCGGCGGGCGGTGAACATCGCGGAACTTGATATTCCGCAAATTCGCTTCCGCCGGGCCCGAACCGGAGGGCGCCTCCTCGCGATTTCCGGCGAGGGCGCAAGAGAAAAGGCGGACGCCTTTGCCGCGAGGCTGAGGACCGTCCTGCCGCCTGAGGTGAAGGTCGGACGGCCGGTGGCAAGCGCGGAGATGCGCATCACCGGCTTAGATGACTCCGTGACGACCGCAGAAGTGGTAGTGGCGGTCGCATTGGATGGAGGGTGCCAGGCCGGAGATGTTCGGGCGGGGCCAATTAGAGAGGGGCCACGGGGGGATGGATCGTGTTGGGTCCGCCTCCCAGTCGCGGCCGCCAAGAAGCTCTCGAGCTCCGGGCGGTTGCGTATTGGTTGGGTGTCGGCGAGGGTGGCGTTGCTGGCCGCGAGGCCAACGCGCTGCTTCCGCTGCCAGGACACCGGCCACGTGGCTGCCAAGTGCCAGTGCCCGGTGGACCGTAGTGGGACATGTTTCCGGTGCGGGAAGCCGGGGCACAAGGCGGCGGAGTGCGGGGCAGCGGAGCCGAACTGCTCCCTGTGCGAGGCCGCTGGCAGAGTTGAAAGGGGGCACGAGCTGGGCAGATGTCCATCTGCCAAAAAGCCGGCCCCCGGAGAAGACAAGGCGCCGACCAAAAAAGCCCGACAGAAGTCGAGGCCAAGGGGCGCGCGGGCCCCGCTCGCTCCCGCCCGAATGGAGACGGACGCCTAGACCCGTGGGCGGTGATCGGGGGATCCCGCCCACTGTATGGGTCCCGAGAAGACAGCCCCCCCTATAGCCCGGGGGGCTCTCGGTGAGGAACGCGGCTCAAGCCGCTTGAAGAAGGTGCCGGTTGCGGCTGCGCGCTGGGAGGGGCGGAGTTGTAGTCGCTCCGCGGTTTCCCGTCCCTCCCGCACAAGGCGCATGACGAAGGGCTGGGGGGGTTTTAGTGGGTAAACCTCGTGTAGGGAGTCCCACATACCCCCGCCCCTTCCCCCGAGGGGGCGGGGGATACGCAAAGTATTTCCCCTCCTAAAAAAAAAAAAAAAAAAGGTTAGGTTAGGTTAGGTTAGGTTAGGTTAGGTTAGGTTAGGTTAGGTTAGGTTAGGTTAGGTTAGGTTAGGTTAGGTTAGGTTAGGTTAGGTTAGGTTAGGTTAGGTTAGGTTAGGTTAGGTTAGGTTAGGTTAGGTTAGGTTAGGTTAGGTTAGGTTAGGTTAGGTTAGGTTAGGTTCCCCCCGATGGTTGCACGCCTTGTCGTGGCGGTGGGGCTTAGTAACCGCGGCTTGGACAACCGCGGTGAAGCAAAGAGGCAACCAGGGCCGGCCGGTGTCGCCGCCTGGCCCGAGGAGGGCGCTCCCAGCGGACTGGAGGAGTCCGCTGCGGATGCGCACCGAGGTGGGGCCGCAGAGGAAGAGGCAAGTAGGTATTACGGTGCGCCGCTTGCCCTATCCTCTGCGGCCGAGGACGGATCGCGGGGGGGAGAGGCATTGAGGTAGGTTGCCGCTTTCCCTACCCCCCCTGCGAGCTGGCGGGGCCGTTCCGTTTGAACGGCATTGGTGGGGCCGCAGAGGAAGAGGCAAGTAGGTATTACGGTGCGCCGCTTGCCCTATCCTCTGCGTCCGAGGTGTGGTCGGTGGCAGAGCCACAGACCTGATCTGCCACATGGCCTCCAAGTAGCAGACTCGGGGGGCGTCTGCTACAGTCTTGGTGGGGGCCGAGGAGGAGGGCGCACGTGTTGTGCGCCCATCGTGGAGTCTTCGGGCCGCTGGCGGGGTCGCAGATGTGTGTATCGTTCCTGTGGCCCCGTCAATACGCGGCGTGGCGGAAGATGGGGGGGGGTTTTAGTGGGTATACCGTGGTCTCATTAGCTACGGGAGTCCCACATAACCACTCGGGTCGCCCCCTGCGCCTGGGTGGTATGCGTAATGCATTTCCCCCTCCGGAAAAAAAAAAAAAAAAAAAAAAAAAAAGGTTAGGTTAGGTTAGGTTAGGTTAGGTTAGGTTAGGTTAGGTTAGGTTACGTTAGGTTAGGTTAGGTTAGGTTAGGTTAGGTTAGGTTGGGGGCGATACCGGTCCGTCCACGTCGTGTCCCTGGGCACCTCCCCCGTGCCATCGTGAGCGTTTTCACGGTGACACGGGAGGGGTGGCTGAACGCCGGTATGGCGTGTGTTTGTGTGCGTGCTTGTTGTTGTATGTTTGGCTGCGCCCACAGTGTGACGAAGGGGCCCGCGACCCGGGGTGTCGGTGTTAGTAATGATGGAAGGTCGCAATAGTCAAAGTATTCTCCGGGTGGGTCTCGGCTCCTCAGGAGTCGGGGAATCCCATGCGCCGTCTTCGGACGGTGGCCGGCCCGTGTATACGGAGGGGCCAACTAGTGCGATGAGGGTAGAGGGGGCCGCTGCAGCGGCGAGTGTTGGAGAGAGCGCGACAACGCGCGAAAGTCCGAAACCGGCGCACCTAACCGCGCCGGCGGCGGACGCAATCACGGACGAGGATGTTGACTTCTCCGTTTACCAGCCTAACGGCGTAGAGCGGGTGAAGAGACTGGCTCAGAGAAGAAAGGAGCGGGGTTGTCCAATCCGGGACTTACCCGACCTGCCGCCTGTGTTGCAGTGGCGGGATGTTCACGGCACGCAGCCCCTCGCTCCTACTCCTACCGGACATGACGAAGAGGTCGGTAGAGGGTTGACGCGCTCACCTCGCGTCATTCTGCGCGACGTGATGCGCGAATTCTCAATACCGCCTCCACAAGGACGTGACAATACTACCGGACGAGACAATGAGGACTGGCCCGCGGACTCCGACGATACTGCCTCAGACGTATCGATGGACTCCGAGGGCCTGCCTACAATACCGGCTAGGACGCACCTTAAAAGGCGCAACTCGGACGACGACATGGAGCCGCCCATCAGTAAAGGGGCGGTGCCCAAAGCAAAGAAGGGACGTGGCCGGCCACCAACAACCGGCCAATACGTCGGCTTTGGAAAAGCTCAGGCGGAGCTGAACAAGGAGAAGGAGGAGGAACGCCGGGCTGCCTTCAGGGCGAAAGTCGAGGAGGTAGCCCGGAGGGCACGGGAGGAGCGAGAGGCGAGGGAGGCGCGAGCCGCCCTTCGCGCAAGCCCTGCCCCGGCCGAGGACACGGAAGAGACAGGCGCGGCCCTGGCGGCAGGCGTGGAGAGGGCCTTGGATATGGTGACGATGGTCGCCACAAGGTCCTCAAATCTGAAAGGGACGTACCAGCGTGCCCTCAAGGAGGCGGTCGCATCCATCAAGGCGGCCGTCAATGAGATGAGAGGCCGCGGTCAGACGGAGGAGATGCGGGCACTAGAGGCGCAGAACGACCGCCTCCTGCGCCAAGTAAACGCGATGCGTCGCGAGCTGGAGGAGCTGCGCCGTCGCGTGACTGGACCCGCAACCGATGACTTGCAGCGGATGTTGTCGGAGGTCTCGCGTTCCAACATCGAGACCTTCGGCAACATGCTCAACGCGAGAATAGCCGGATTGGAGGACAGGCTCTTACCGGAGCCCCGAAGGAGACCGCCGCTGGTGGCGGACGGTGCTGGTACATCAGCCGGCGCCCAACCAACAGCGGCTGCAAAGAAGACGCCGAAGCCGAAAAAGGCGGCGACGGCAAAGGCACCGGACAAGACTCTGGTAGACGACGCGGCGGCTCCATTACAGCCGCCCGCCGCACCAACTGAGGAGAGGGCTGCAAAGCCGAAGAAAAGGAGGAAGAAGAAGCGGCCATCAATGGCCGCTCAGGAGGCGGCAAAAGGGGGGCAGAACACCACCGCCCCTCCGGCCGAGGCCCCGTGGACCACCGTCGGTCCACGCAGGCCCAAACAGAAGAAGAAAGGGGCGGCTACTTCAGCTAAAGCCGCCCCCAAAAAGAAGAAGGCCAAGATCCGCGCCCCCGCCACCGCGGCGGTCACCCTAACGTTAAGGGCGAACGCTGCGGAGAAGGGCGTCACATATAAAGACGTCCTTTTAAAGGCCAAGGACGCGGTCAAGACGAGCGGGCTGGAGGAACTTGCCATAGAGCAACTCCAGTTTCGCTTCCGTCAGGCCCAGACCGGCGCGCGCGTCCTCACCATCCCTGGTGAGGGTGCCCAAGCGAAGGCGGATGCCCTTGCCGCAAAGTTGCGGGAGGTGCTTGATCCGGAGATGGTCAAAGTCGGCCGCCCGGCAAAATGCGTGGAGATGCGCATAGCCGGGCTGGATGACTCAGCCACGATCGCCGACGTTCTCGAGGCGGTCACCAGAGAGGGAGGGTGCCCGACTACCTCCATCAGGTCGGGCCCAATAAAGACCGGAAGGTGGGGCGACGGCTCGGTATGGCTGAGCGTCCCTGTCGCGGCCGCCAAAAAGTTGCTAAGCTTGGGGCGGTTGCGAGTGGGTTGGATTTCGGCTAAGGTGACACTGCTGTCCGCGAGGCCCAAGCGGTGTTACCGATGCCTCGACACCGGCCACCTTGCTACGACGTGCCAGTGCCCGGTAGACCGCAGTCGGAATTGTTTCCGCTGTGGGAAGCCGGAGCACAAGGCAGCCGAATGCCGGGAGAAGCAACCTAACTGCTTCTTCTGCGAGGCACTCGGCAAGGACAAGGACCACGTGCTGGGTAGTAGCGGCTGCGTCACTGCGAAGCCGCTCCCCAGCACCAAGCACCGGAAGAGACGTCGAGCTCCCTCCGACAAGGCTCGGCCGCAAGAGAATGGAGCCGGCGGTGCAGGGGATAGTCAGCCCCCGCCCGCCATGGAGGTGGAGCCATAGGCCCGTGGGCGGTCGATCGGGGGATCACCGCCTACGCAAGGGGCCCTGAGAAGAAAGCTCCCTAGATGCCCGGGTAGCTCTCAGTGAAGAAAGGCGGCGGCAGAACACCAGCCGCCGCAGTGGAGTAGTGCCGGATGCGGCGAATGGCCGTGATGGGTGCGGAAGTCCGGTTTAGTGCCCGCGCCCCACGACAGCCAGAAGGAGGGCATGGGGGGGTTTTAGTGGGTAAACCTCTTGTAGGGAGTCCCACATACCCCCGTCCCTTCCCCCGAGGGGGCGGGGGATACGTAACGTATTTCCCCTCCTTAAAAAAAAAAAAAAAAAAAAAAAAAAAAAAAAAGGTTAGGTTAGGTTAGGTTAGGTTAGGTTAGGTTAGGTTAGGTTAGGTTAGGTTAGGTTAGGTTAGGTTAGGTTTTTTTTTTTTTTTTTTTTTTTTTTTTTTTTTTTTTTTTTTTTTTTTTTTTTTAGTGTCCCTATATGGGACCTCTTGTTCCCCCTTCAAGAAAAAGGGACAATTATTTGCCTATGTCGATTTTTACATTTCCATTATTTTTTAAATTTGTGTGCTTACAATATGTTTACTTTTTCATTTACATTCTGTTCCATATTCTACTTATTTGGATATTAGTGTCTATTTTCTTTACATTCATCTTATCATAGTTATCTTATCAATTATTTTCTTTACAATTTTCTATATTTACCTACCCTACATTTATCTTTTTTACATTGTATTATATATATTGTGTATAATTTTTCTTTCCGGTGTATGTTCTACATTTGTATTAACATAGCATATACTTGTTTCTTAATATAATTCTTATTTTATAAGCATGTTTATAGTTTCTTAATATATAATTATTTTAATTTAACAATCTTGTATTGCCTTTTTATTTATAACTTTATACAGGATGCAAATTAATACAAAGCATAATTTAAATTTGCCTGCACTGTTAGTATGAAACTGTCAGTGCGGAATTTCCGGTGGCATTGTTGCTACTATAATTATAATAATATAATTGTAGATGCAAGTTAAGTTGGTGCTAGAGCGCGTGCAACAGGTGTTAAATACATATTATGTAATGTAAGTAGTTGAGTGATTTTCAAAAGTGTTGTGTCTTTAATATCTTATGCCTTACATGCTCTCTTATTTCACAATAATACCATGTAGGTGCAAAGTTTTTTTTTTTTTTTTTTTTTTTTTTTTTTTTTTTTTTTTTTTTTTTTTTTTTTTTTTTTTTTTTTTTTTTTTTTTTTTTTTTTTTGACACAACACATTTACAATTATTACATTGTTGTATTTAATAACAACATTAATTACCTACAATGCATTATGCAATTTGCCTAGCTTACATGACTTATTTGTCGCTGGGGTCGTAAGCGACTGTTGCACGTGCTATAACGTCCCACCTTTGCCGCACCGGGCATTCCGCACTGAAAGCATGATGGTCCAGCTGTTTTGAACCTTCTTTTTTGCAATTAGTGCAACACGGCTTAACGCCCTCCTTCAGATCATCACACTCAGACTGGTGGTGTGTTCCGGAGCAGTGGGCGCATTTATCTTCGGCAGCGCTACAGAATCGCCGCCCATGTCCGTACCCTAAGCAGCGGGAGCACTGAATTAGGGGGGACTGGTCGGCGACTCTGACGCGCTGGACGTCTATATAAAGATGTCCTGCCTCAGTGAAACGCGCCCACAGCGACGGCGACACAGTGAGCACCACATGCTGAGTGTGATCATCCTTCCCTCTTTTCCTATATTTCACGCTCACTCTGTCCTCCCTCCCTCCCAGGATGTCCTCTACGAGGTGTTTGTTTTGCAACCTGATGGCCTCTATTATGTCGTCATCAGTGTTGCTTTTCAGCACCCCGTACAGTACAACCTGGGGATCCTTGTTTTCTATTTCCTGTGCCTCTAATAATATCCCCGCTTTTTCTATTTTATCCCTGACTTTGTCTCTATCTTTCCTATCTCTAAACCCTATGATGACTTTCCTGTCTTTTCCCTTCCTTATTCGGTCTACCTGTATTCCTTCCTTCTTTGCCTCAATAATTTTCCCTACCTGCTGTACTATTTCGGTAGTAGGCATGAAATTCTCCCTGTCCGTCACGACCAGGGAGTGGAGGGTCCTGTACTTGGGTTCCCTAGATGGAGTTTGGGTTTTCCCTTTTCCCCGGGCAACACTTGCATAAGTTGGAGGTGTCTCTGTCTCCGGTTCATTCAGTACTGTGACCCCCCTCCCCTCGATCGCGTCAGTCAGGGCACCTACCGTTGACTCTATCCGTTCTGATACCCGCTCTACTACTTTCCCATTTTCCTCCTTTATCTTAACGTGGATGTTGTCCACGTTAAGGCCTGCAGCCTCCGTTAATTGGTTCCTAATCTCTATTAATTCACTCTTATATTCCTTCCTAAAACTACTTATCTCCTCCTTTACTTCTTCCATACAATTACATTCTCTGCCTAGTCCTTCACACTCCCTATCCTTTTCACGCTGCGTTCCTGAGTGGTTAGGTTAGGTTAGGTTAGGTTAGGTTAGGTTAGGTTAGGTTAGGTTAGGTTAGGTTAGGTTAGGTTAGGTTAGGTTAGGTTAGGTTAGGTTAGGTTAGGTTAGGTTAGGTTAGGTTAGGTTAGGTTCAGGGCTCAAATGTGGGTCCAGATTTATGGGACATCGGCTACGACTGGGTCCTGCGGAGCGGTCTTCTCCCCGGAATGGTGCTAGTCTGCTATTGCGACGACACTTATGCACTATTTCGGGGACGGACTTTTCAGGAGGCTGCGCGGCTGGCGGAGGTGGGATCATCCCTCATTGTCAGCCGCATAGAGCGGTTGGGGCTTCGGGTACGCTTAAGCAAGACCGAAGCCCTGCTCTTCCGCGGACCCGGGAGGAGAGGACCCCCACCCGGAGCTCGACTCCTTATCGGAGAGACGGAGGTCAGGATGAGTCCGACGCTTAAATGTCTTGGGCTCATCCTGGACGGGAGGTGGACCTTCGGCCCACACTTCCAACAGCTGGGACCGAAGGTCGTGAGGGCGGCGTCAGCGCTGGGCCGGCTCCTGCCTAATATAGGAGGGCCCAGCGAAGCCTGCAGGCGGCTGTACTCCGGAGTCTGTCGGAGTATAGCCCTGTACGGTGCCCCAATTTGGGCGGACTCCCTCACCGCTCGCAATAAGGCCCAGCTGCGAAGAGCGCAGCGGGTCATAGCGGTGAGGGTGATCAGGGGGTACCGTACGGTCTCCTGGGTGGCAGCTACTGCCCTGGCGGGAGACCCGCCGTGGGAGCTTGTTGCGACGGTCTTCGCCGAGTTGCACCTCCTCGTTTCAGAGAGGAGGTCGCGGGGCGAGGACTTGCAATGGGAGGAGCTCCGGCGGGTCCGAAGGCTGGGAGAGCAGTGGCTGTTGAGGAGGTGGGGTGAGGACCTGGCGCAGGCCCAGTACGGGCAACGTACTGCTCAGGCTCTGCGTCCAGTTCTTGCGGCGTGGATGCGCCGCAAGAGAAAACCCCTCACCTTCCGCCTTACACAGGTGCTCACCGGACATGGTTGTTTCGGTGCGTACTTGTGTAAGGTCGCCAGGAGGGAGCCTACGCCAGCCTGCCACGACTGTGGCGCTGCGGAGGACACGGCCCAGCACACCCTCGAGGTGTGCGATCGTTGGGCCGTGCAGCGCCACGATCTCGTGGCAGTGCTAGGTGGAGACCTCTCACTCCCGAGCATGGTGCGCTGCATGCTCGAGAGTGATGAGGCTTGGCAGGCGGCGGTCTCTTTCAGTGAAACCGTCCTTTCACAGAAAGAGGCCGCGGAGCGGAACAGAGAGGATAACCCTTCCTCCGTTCCGCTCCGCCGGCGTAGGACGGGAGTGCGGAGGCGTCGCTATGCGAACCTCCAATAACTTCCGTCCCACGGGGCTCCGGGTCAGGATGGGTACCTGCCCGGCTTAGCTAGTCCCGGCGCCGAGGGGAACGCTTTAGTTTGCCTAAGCGTTCCCTAACTTGGTGGAAGTCCGGTCCCTTTTGAGGTAGACCGGCCGGTCGTGGAGGGAGTCCTGTGTTAGAGAGATCCAGGACATCTCTCCGTATACGGCTGAAGGCAACCGCAGGTGGTTTTAGTGAGTAAGAGTCTCACATACCCCCGGGGTGCTTCAGTTTAACTGAGGCACGTACCCGACCCGGGGGACCCATGATGGGTTTCCCCTGCGCATCAAAAAAAAAAAAAAAAAAAAAAAAAAAAAAAAAAGGTTAGGTTAGGTTAGGTTAGGTTAGGTTAGGTTAGGTTAGGTTAGGTTAGGTTAGGTTAGGTTAGGTTAGGTTAGGTTAGGTTAGGTTAGGTTAGGTTAGGTTAGGTTAGGTTAGGTTAGGTTAGGTTAGGTTAGGTTAGGTTAGGTTAGGTTAGGTTAGGTTAGGTTAGGTTAGGTTAGGTTAGGTTAGGTTAGGTTAGGTTAGGTTAGGTTAGGTTAGGTTAGGTTAGGTTAGGTTAGGTTAGGTTAGGTTAGGTTAGGTTAGGTTAGGTTAGGTTAGGTTAGGTTAGGTTAGGTTAGGTTAGGTTAGGTTAGGTTAGGTTAGGTTAGGTTAGGTTAGGTTAGGTTAGGTTAGGTTAGGTTAGGTTAGGTTAGGTTAGGTTAGGTTAGGTTAGGTTAGGTTAGGTTAGGTTAGGTTCCCCCCGATGGTTGCACGCCTTGTCGTGGCGGTGGGGCTCTAGTAACCGCGGCTTGGACAACCGCGGTGAAGCAAAGAGGCAACCAGGGCCGGCCGGTGTCGCCGCCTGGCCCGAGGAGGACGCTCCCAGCGGACTGGAGGAGTCCGCTGCGGATGCGCACCGAGGTGGGGCCGCAGAGGAAGAGGCAAGTAGGTATTACGGTGCGCCGCTTGCCCTATCCTCTGCGGCCGAGGACGGATCGCGGGGGGGAGAGGCACTGTGGTAGGTTGCCGCTTTCCCTACCCCCCCTGCGGGCTGGCGGGGCCGTTCCGCTTGAACGGCATTGGTGGGGCCGCAGAGGAAGAGGCAAGTAGGTATTACGGTGCGCCGCTTGCCCTATCCTCTGCGGCCGAGGTGTGGTCGGTGGCAGAGCCACAGACTTGATCTGCCACATGGCCTCCAAGTAGCAGACTCGGGGGGCGTCTGCTACAGCCTTGGTGGGGGCCGAGGAGGAGGGCGCATGTGTTGTGCGCCCATCGTGGAGTCTTCGGGCCGCTGGCGGGGTCGCAGATGTGTGTATCGTTCCTGTGGCCCCGTCAATATGCGGCGTGGCGGAAGATGGGGGGGGGGTTTTAGTGGGTATACCGTGGTCTCATTAGCTACGGGAGTCCCACATAACCGCTCGGGTCGCCCCCTGCGCCTGGGTGGTATGCGTAATGCATTTCCCCCTCCGGAAGAAAAAAAAAAAAAAAAAAAAAAGGTTAGGTTAGGTTAGGTTAGGTTAGGTTAGGTTAGGTTAGGTTAGGTTAGGTTAGGTTAGGTTAGGTTAGGTTAGGTTAGGTTAGGTTAGGTTAGGTTAGGTTAGGTTAGGTTAGGTTAGGTTAGGTTAGGTTAGGTTAGGTTAGGTTAGGTTAGGTTAGGTTAGGTTAGGTTAGGTTAGGTTAGGTTAGGTTAGGTTAGGTTAGGTTAGGTTAGGTTAGGTTAGGTTAGGTTAGGTTAGGTTAGGTTAGGTTAGGTTAGGTTAGGTTAGGTTAGGTTAGGTTAGGTTAGGTTAGGTTAGGTTAGGTTAGGTTAGGTTAGGTTAGGTTAGGTTAGGTTAGGTTAGGTTAGGTTAGGTTAGGTTCCCCCCGATGGTTGCACGCCTTGTCGTGGCGGTGGGGCTTAGTAACCGCGGCTTGGACAACCGCGGTGAAGCAAAGAGGCAACCAGGGCCGGCCGGTGTCGCCGCCTGGCCCGAGGAGGGCGCTCCCAGCGGACTGGAGGAGTCCGCTGCGGATGCGCACCGAGGTGGGGCCGCAGAGGAAGAGGCAAGTAGGTATTACGGTGCGCCGCTTGCCCTATCCTCTGCGGCCGAGGACGGATCGCGGGGGGGGGGAGGCATTGTGGTAGGTTGCCGCTTTCCCTACCCCCCCTGCGGGCATTGGTGGGGCCGCAGAGGAAGAGGCAAGTAGGTATTACGGTGCGCCGCTTGCCCTATCCTCTGCGGCCGAGGTGTGGTCGGTGGCAGAGCCACAGACCTGATCTGCCACATGGCCTCCAAGTAGCAGACTCGGGGGGCGTCTGCTACAGCCTTGGTGGGGGCCGAGGAGGAGGGCGCATGTGTTGTGCGCCCATCATGGAGTCTTCGGGCCGCTGGCGGGGTCGCAGATGTGTGTATCGTTCCTGTGGCCCCGTCAATATGCGGCGTGGCGGAAGATGGGGGGGGGGTTTTAGTGGGTATACCGTGGTCTCATTAGCTACGGGAGTCCCACATAACCGCTCGGGTCGCCCCCTGCGCCTGGGTGGTATGCGTAATGCATTTCCCCCTCCGGAAAAAAAAAAAAAAAAAAAAAAAGGTTAGGTTAGGTTAGGTTAGGTTAGGTTAGGTTAGGTTAGGTTAGGTTAGGTTAGGTTAGGTTAGGTTAGGTTAGGTTAGGTTAGGTTAGGTTAGGTTAGGTTAGGTTAGGTTAGGTTAGGTTAGGTTAGGTTAGGTTAGGTTAGGTTAGGTTAGGTTAGGTTAGGTTAGGTTAGGTTAGGTTAGGTTAGGTTAGGTTAGGTTAGGTTAGGTTAGGTTAGGTTAGGTTAGGTTAGGTTAGGTTAGGTTAGGTTAGGTTAGGTTAGGTTAGGTTAGGTTAGGTTAGGTTAGGTTAGGTTAGGTTAGGTTAGGTTAGGTTAGGTTAGGTTAGGTTAGGTTAGGTTAGGTTAGGTTAGGTTAGGTTAGGTTAGGTTAGGTTAGGTTAGGTTAGGTTAGGTTAGGTTAGGTTAGGTTAGGTTAGGTTAGGTTAGGTTAGGTTAGGTTAGGTTAGGTTAGGTTAGGTTAGGTTAGGTTAGGTTAGGTTAGGTTAGGTTAGGTTAGGTTAGGTTAGGTTAGGTTAGGTTAGGTTAGGTTAGGTTAGGTTAGGTTAGGTTAGGTTAGGTTA
Organism: Aricia artaxerxes; assembly: GCA_937612035.1. Classification (NCBI taxonomy): domain Eukaryota; kingdom Metazoa; phylum Arthropoda; class Insecta; order Lepidoptera; family Lycaenidae; genus Aricia; species Aricia artaxerxes. The sequence goes on from OW569304.1 coordinate 15,646,484, forward strand.
GGTTAGGTTAGGTTAGGTTAGGTTAGGTTAGGTTAGGTTAGGTTAGGTTAGGTTAGGTTAGGTTAGGTTAGGTTAGGTTAGGTTAGGTTAGGTTAGGTTAGGTTAGGTTAGGTTAGGTTAGGTTAGGTTAGGTTAGGTTAGGTTAGGTTAGGTTAGGTTAGGTTAGGTTAGGTTAGGTTAGGTTAGGTTAGGTTAGGTTAGGTTAGGTTAGGTTAGGTTAGGTTAGGTTAGGTTAGGTTAGGTTAGGTTAGGTTAGGTTAGGTTAGGTTAGGTTAGGTTAGGTTAGGTTAGGTTAGGTTAGGTTAGGTTAGGTTAGGTTAGGTTAGGTTAGGTTAGGTTAGGTTAGGTTAGGTTAGGTTAGGTTAGGTTAGGTTAGGTTAGGTTAGGTTAGGTTAGGTTAGGTTAGGTTAGGTTAGGTTAGGTTAGGTTAGGTTAGGTTAGGTTAGGTTAGGTTAGGTTAGGTTAGGTTAGGTTAGGTTAGGTTAGGTTAGGTTAGGTTAGGTTAGGTTAGGTTAGGTTAGGTTAGGTTAGGTTAGGTTAGGTTAGGTTAGGTTAGGTTAGGTTAGGTTAGGTTAGGTTAGGTTAGGTTAGGTTAGGTTAGGTTAGGTTAGGTTAGGTTAGGTTAGGTTAGGTTAGGTTAGGTTAGGTTAGGTTAGGTTAGGTTAGGTTAGGTTAGGTTAGGTTAGGTTAGGTTAGGTTAGGTTAGGTTAGGTTAGGTTAGGTTAGGTTAGGTTAGGTTAGGTTAGGTTAGGTTAGGTTAGGTTAGGTTAGGTTAGGTTAGGTTAGGTTAGGTTAGGTTAGGTTAGGTTAGGTTAGGTTAGGTTAGGTTAGGTTAGGTTAGGTTAGGTTAGGTTAGGTTAGGTTAGGTTAGGTTAGGTTAGGTTAGGTTAGGTTAGGTTAGGTTAGGTTAGGTTAGGTTAGGTTAGGTTAGGTTAGGTTAGGTTAGGTTAGGTTAGGTTAGGTTAGGTTAGGTTAGGTTAGGTTAGGTTAGGTTAGGTTAGGTTAGGTTAGGTTAGGTTAGGTTAGGTTAGGTTAGGTTAGGTTAGGTTAGGTTAGGTTAGGTTAGGTTAGGTTAGGTTAGGTTAGGTTAGGTTAGGTTAGGTTAGGTTAGGTTAGGTTAGGTTAGGTTAGGTTAGGTTAGGTTAGGTTAGGTTAGGTTAGGTTAGGTTAGGTTAGGTTAGGTTAGGTTAGGTTAGGTTAGGTTAGGTTAGGTTAGGTTAGGTTAGGTTAGGTTAGGTTAGGTTAGGTTAGGTTAGGTTAGGTTAGGTTAGGTTAGGTTAGGTTAGGTTAGGTTAGGTTAGGTTAGGTTAGGTTAGGTTAGGTTAGGTTAGGTTAGGTTAGGTTAGGTTAGGTTAGGTTAGGTTAGGTTAGGTTAGGTTAGGTTAGGTTAGGTTAGGTTAGGTTAGGTTAGGTTAGGTTAGGTTAGGTTAGGTTAGGTTAGGTTAGGTTAGGTTAGGTTAGGTTAGGTTAGGTTAGGTTAGGTTAGGTTAGGTTAGGTTAGGTTAGGTTAGGTTAGGTTAGGTTAGGTTAGGTTAGGTTAGGTTAGGTTAGGTTAGGTTAGGTTAGGTTAGGTTAGGTTAGGTTAGGTTAGGTTAGGTTAGGTTAGGTTAGGTTAGGTTAGGTTAGGTTAGGTTAGGTTAGGTTAGGTTAGGTTAGGTTAGGTTAGGTTAGGTTAGGTTAGGTTAGGTTAGGTTAGGTTAGGTTAGGTTAGGTTAGGTTAGGTTAGGTTAGGTTAGGTTAGGTTAGGTTAGGTTAGGTTAGGTTAGGTTAGGTTAGGTTAGGTTAGGTTAGGTTAGGTTAGGTTAGGTTAGGTTAGGTTAGGTTAGGTTAGGTTAGGTTAGGTTAGGTTAGGTTAGGTTAGGTTAGGTTAGGTTAGGTTAGGTTAGGTTAGGTTAGGTTAGGTTAGGTTAGGTTAGGTTAGGTTAGGTTAGGTTAGGTTAGGTTAGGTTAGGTTAGGTTAGGTTAGGTTAGGTTAGGTTAGGTTAGGTTAGGTTAGGTTAGGTTAGGTTAGGTTAGGTTAGGTTAGGTTAGGTTAGGTTAGGTTAGGTTAGGTTAGGTTAGGTTAGGTTAGGTTAGGTTAGGTTAGGTTAGGTTAGGTTAGGTTAGGTTAGGTTAGGTTAGGTTAGGTTAGGTTAGGTTAGGTTAGGTTAGGTTAGGTTAGGTTAGGTTAGGTTAGGTTAGGTTAGGTTAGGTTAGGTTAGGTTAGGTTAGGTTAGGTTAGGTTAGGTTAGGTTAGGTTAGGTTAGGTTAGGTTAGGTTAGGTTAGGTTAGGTTAGGTTAGGTTAGGTTAGGTTAGGTTAGGTTAGGTTAGGTTAGGTTAGGTTAGGTTAGGTTAGGTTAGGTTAGGTTAGGTTAGGTTAGGTTAGGTTAGGTTAGGTTAGGTTAGGTTAGGTTAGGTTAGGTTAGGTTAGGTTAGGTTAGGTTAGGTTAGGTTAGGTTAGGTTAGGTTAGGTTAGGTTAGGTTAGGTTAGGTTAGGTTAGGTTAGGTTAGGTTAGGTTAGGTTAGGTTAGGTTAGGTTAGGTTAGGTTAGGTTAGGTTAGGTTAGGTTAGGTTAGGTTAGGTTAGGTTAGGTTAGGTTAGGTTAGGTTAGGTTAGGTTAGGTTAGGTTAGGTTAGGTTAGGTTAGGTTAGGTTAGGTTAGGTTAGGTTAGGTTAGGTTAGGTTAGGTTAGGTTAGGTTAGGTTAGGTTAGGTTAGGTTAGGTTAGGTTAGGTTAGGTTAGGTTAGGTTAGGTTAGGTTAGGTTAGGTTAGGTTAGGTTAGGTTAGGTTAGGTTAGGTTAGGTTAGGTTAGGTTAGGTTAGGTTAGGTTAGGTTAGGTTAGGTTAGGTTAGGTTAGGTTAGGTTAGGTTAGGTTAGGTTAGGTTAGGTTAGGTTAGGTTAGGTTAGGTTAGGTTAGGTTAGGTTAGGTTAGGTTAGGTTAGGTTAGGTTAGGTTAGGTTAGGTTAGGTTAGGTTAGGTTAGGTTAGGTTAGGTTAGGTTAGGTTAGGTTAGGTTAGGTTAGGTTAGGTTAGGTTAGGTTAGGTTAGGTTAGGTTAGGTTAGGTTAGGTTAGGTTAGGTTAGGTTAGGTTAGGTTAGGTTAGGTTAGGTTAGGTTAGGTTAGGTTAGGTTAGGTTAGGTTAGGTTAGGTTAGGTTAGGTTAGGTTAGGTTAGGTTAGGTTAGGTTAGGTTAGGTTAGGTTAGGTTAGGTTAGGTTAGGTTAGGTTAGGTTAGGTTAGGTTAGGTTAGGTTAGGTTAGGTTAGGTTAGGTTAGGTTAGGTTAGGTTAGGTTAGGTTAGGTTAGGTTAGGTTAGGTTAGGTTAGGTTAGGTTAGGTTAGGTTAGGTTAGGTTAGGTTAGGTTAGGTTAGGTTAGGTTAGGTTAGGTTAGGTTAGGTTAGGTTAGGTTAGGTTAGGTTAGGTTAGGTTAGGTTAGGTTAGGTTAGGTTAGGTTAGGTTAGGTTAGGTTAGGTTAGGTTAGGTTAGGTTAGGTTAGGTTAGGTTAGGTTAGGTTAGGTTAGGTTAGGTTAGGTTAGGTTAGGTTAGGTTAGGTTAGGTTAGGTTAGGTTAGGTTAGGTTAGGTTAGGTTAGGTTAGGTTAGGTTAGGTTAGGTTAGGTTAGGTTAGGTTAGGTTAGGTTAGGTTAGGTTAGGTTAGGTTAGGTTAGGTTAGGTTAGGTTAGGTTAGGTTAGGTTAGGTTAGGTTAGGTTAGGTTAGGTTAGGTTAGGTTAGGTTAGGTTAGGTTAGGTTAGGTTAGGTTAGGTTAGGTTAGGTTAGGTTAGGTTAGGTTAGGTTAGGTTAGGTTAGGTTAGGTTAGGTTAGGTTAGGTTAGGTTAGGTTAGGTTAGGTTAGGTTAGGTTAGGTTAGGTTAGGTTAGGTTAGGTTAGGTTAGGTTAGGTTAGGTTAGGTTAGGTTAGGTTAGGTTAGGTTAGGTTAGGTTAGGTTAGGTTAGGTTAGGTTAGGTTAGGTTAGGTTAGGTTAGGTTAGGTTAGGTTAGGTTAGGTTAGGTTAGGTTAGGTTAGGTTAGGTTAGGTTAGGTTAGGTTAGGTTAGGTTAGGTTAGGTTAGGTTAGGTTAGGTTAGGTTAGGTTAGGTTAGGTTAGGTTAGGTTAGGTTAGGTTAGGTTAGGTTAGGTTAGGTTAGGTTAGGTTAGGTTAGGTTAGGTTAGGTTAGGTTAGGTTAGGTTAGGTTAGGTTAGGTTAGGTTAGGTTAGGTTAGGTTAGGTTAGGTTAGGTTAGGTTAGGTTAGGTTAGGTTAGGTTAGGTTAGGTTAGGTTAGGTTAGGTTAGGTTAGGTTAGGTTAGGTTAGGTTAGGTTAGGTTAGGTTAGGTTAGGTTAGGTTAGGTTAGGTTAGGTTAGGTTAGGTTAGGTTAGGTTAGGTTAGGTTAGGTTAGGTTAGGTTAGGTTAGGTTAGGTTAGGTTAGGTTAGGTTAGGTTAGGTTAGGTTAGGTTAGGTTAGGTTAGGTTAGGTTAGGTTAGGTTAGGTTAGGTTAGGTTAGGTTAGGTTAGGTTAGGTTAGGTTAGGTTAGGTTAGGTTAGGTTAGGTTAGGTTAGGTTAGGTTAGGTTAGGTTAGGTTAGGTTAGGTTAGGTTAGGTTAGGTTAGGTTAGGTTAGGTTAGGTTAGGTTAGGTTAGGTTAGGTTAGGTTAGGTTAGGTTAGGTTAGGTTAGGTTAGGTTAGGTTAGGTTAGGTTAGGTTAGGTTAGGTTAGGTTAGGTTAGGTTAGGTTAGGTTAGGTTAGGTTAGGTTAGGTTAGGTTAGGTTAGGTTAGGTTAGGTTAGGTTAGGTTAGGTTAGGTTAGGTTAGGTTAGGTTAGGTTAGGTTAGGTTAGGTTAGGTTAGGTTAGGTTAGGTTAGGTTAGGTTAGGTTAGGTTAGGTTAGGTTAGGTTAGGTTAGGTTAGGTTAGGTTAGGTTAGGTTAGGTTAGGTTAGGTTAGGTTAGGTTAGGTTAGGTTAGGTTAGGTTAGGTTAGGTTAGGTTAGGTTAGGTTAGGTTAGGTTAGGTTAGGTATAGGTTAGGTTAGGTTAGGTTAGGTTAGGTTAGGTTAGGTTAGGTTAGGTTAGGTTAGGTTAGGTTAGGTTAGGTTAGGTTAGGTTAGGTTAGGTTAGGTTAGGTTAGGTTAGGTTAGGTTAGGTTAGGTTAGGTTAGGTTAGGTTAGGTTAGGTTAGGTTAGGTTAGGTTAGGTTAGGTTAGGTTAGGTTAGGTTAGGTTAGGTTAGGTTAGGTTAGGTTAGGTTAGGTTAGGTTAGGTTAGGTTAGGTTAGGTTAGGTTAGGTTAGGTTAGGTTAGGTTAGGTTAGGTTAGGTTAGGTTAGGTTAGGTTAGGTTAGGTTAGGTTAGGTTAGGTTAGGTTAGGTTAGGTTAGGTTAGGTTAGGTTAGGTTAGGTTAGGTTAGGTTAGGTTAGGTTAGGTTAGGTTAGGTTAGGTTAGGTTAGGTTAGGTTAGGTTAGGTTAGGTTAGGTTAGGTTAGGTTAGGTTAGGTTAGGTTAGGTTAGGTTAGGTTAGGTTAGGTTAGGTTAGGTTAGGTTAGGTTAGGTTAGGTTAGGTTAGGTTAGGTTAGGTTAGGTTAGGTTAGGTTAGGTTAGGTTAGGTTAGGTTAGGTTAGGTTAGGTTAGGTTAGGTTAGGTTAGGTTAGGTTAGGTTAGGTTAGGTTAGGTTAGGTTAGGTTAGGTTAGGTTAGGTTAGGTTAGGTTAGGTTAGGTTAGGTTAGGTTAGGTTAGGTTAGGTTAGGTTAGGTTAGGTTAGGTTAGGTTAGGTTAGGTTAGGTTAGGTTAGGTTAGGTTAGGTTAGGTTAGGTTAGGTTAGGTTAGGTTAGGTTAGGTTAGGTTAGGTTAGGTTAGGTTAGGTTAGGTTAGGTTAGGTTAGGTTAGGTTAGGTTAGGTTAGGTTAGGTTAGGTTAGGTTAGGTTAGGTTAGGTTAGGTTAGGTTAGGTTAGGTTAGGTTAGGTTAGGTTAGGTTAGGTTAGGTTAGGTTAGGTTAGGTTAGGTTAGGTTAGGTTAGGTTAGGTTAGGTTAGGTTAGGTTAGGTTAGGTTAGGTTAGGTTAGGTTAGGTTAGGTTAGGTTAGGTTAGGTTAGGTTAGGTTAGGTTAGGTTAGGTTAGGTTAGGTTAGGTTAGGTTAGGTTAGGTTAGGTTAGGTTAGGTTAGGTTAGGTTAGGTTAGGTTAGGTTAGGTTAGGTTAGGTTAGGTTAGGTTAGGTTAGGTTAGGTTAGGTTAGGTTAGGTTAGGTTAGGTTAGGTTAGGTTAGGTTAGGTTAGGTTAGGTTAGGTTAGGTTAGGTTAGGTTAGGTTAGGTTAGGTTAGGTTAGGTTAGGTTAGGTTAGGTTAGGTTAGGTTAGGTTAGGTTAGGTTAGGTTAGGTTAGGTTAGGTTAGGTTAGGTTAGGTTAGGTTAGGTTAGGTTAGGTTAGGTTAGGTTAGGTTAGGTTAGGTTAGGTTAGGTTAGGTTAGGTTAGGT